>CM064901.1:3284953-3312453 GCA_030347415.2 Decapterus maruadsi
AGAACACATCTGTCACATGAGTGAACGGTTTTGATCTTGTGTCGTTTATTTGTTACGTCTTCAGTGAGAAAAAGCTTCAAGAGACTTTTATAAACTCAGTTTAACACGAGTGAAAGAACTGATGTATTGAATTATTGAGGCGAGACGTGTAACAACCAACAACACAACACACGTCGCACTGAAGCTCTAACGTCTTTAAACAGCTGGAAACATGTAAACACTTCAGATTCCTGGTGGAGAGGATGTGTGTCTGTGTGTGTGTGTGCGTGTGTGTGTGTGAGCTCCATCTGGTCGGTTCGTCGTCTCCTCGTAGCTTTCATGTGTTTCTCATGTTCACGTCTCCATTAATCTTTGATCAGTCGCTCTAATGAGACGTTTGGAGGCTGCGTGACTCACCGTGTCTGTGTGTGTGTGTGTGTGTGTCTGTGTGTGTGTGTGTGTCAGGCCAGCAGCATCTCACCGTGCAGACGATGCAGGGGGGGGGGCTGCAGCTGGCCACGGCGCAGGGACAGCCCACCCTGCAGGTCGACCAGACCCTGACCCTGGAGCTGCCGGGTCAGCCGGGCGAGAAGAAGAGACGCATGGCCTGCACCTGCCCCAACTGCAAGGACGCTGACAAGAGGTGAGGACAGATAACCTTAAAGGGACAGTTCAACATTTTGGCAAATTGACCCCTTGCCATAACCCCTATAGTCATAGCAGTATTTGATGGTCGGTGCAAGCTATTTTTAGAACGGTGGAGCAGAGCCGTGAGCTGCTCAGAGCTACGCTACGGAGGCTCCTTATGGGATTTCTTGGTTTCCCTCATCAAACTCATCAAATACACAATCCAACAACTCCACAACGCTCTGGTGGACAAGTTGTGACCTGCACATTCACCACGCTATGAGATAATAACACAACGTTACCACACAGAGTTGTTTTAGAGGGAAATTCACAAAACCTCTGATGAAAAACGTTGTCCCTTCAGGGACAGTTTTTCATCAACAGTTTTCTGAATTTCCCTCTAAAACAACTCTGTGTGGTAACGTTGTGTTATTATCTCAGCGTGGTGAATGTGCAGGTGAACTGTCCACCTGAGCAGCTGTTGGCTCTGTATTTGATGAGTTTGAAACCACGAAATCCCATGAGCCTCCGTAGCGTAGTTCTAAAAATAGCTTGCACCGACAATTAAAGGTAACGAACCTACTGCTATGACTATAGGGATTATAGTGATGGGCCATTTGACAAAATGTTGCAGTATTAAGATGTGGACACAGGATTAAATCTTGAAAATATTCATTGTGTGTAAAGCCAAACAACTAAAAACACAAAAACACAACTAAAACCTGCACATATTAAACATTAAACAACAAACTGCTCAACACCGCTGTGGCTTCAGGTGACATTATTAAAAAACAAATTAATTCTTAAACCTGTTCAACCTACTTCTTCTTTTCCTGTAAAGAAGATCCTTTAAAAACCGTCAGATGTTTGATTCAATGCTCTTGAGATCTGCATGTTTACCTGCGTGTGTGTGTGTGTGTGTGTGTGTGTGTGTGTGTGTGTGTGTGTGTGTGTGTGTGTGTGTGTGTGTGTGTGTGTGTGTGTGTGCGTGTGTGTGTGTGTCTGTGTGTGTCTGTGCGTGTGCGTCAGGCCAGGGGAGGTGGGGAAGAGGAAGCACATCTGTCACGTCCCCGGCTGTGAGAAGACGTTCAGGAAAACGTCGCTGCTCCGAGCGCACGTCCGGCTGCACACCGGAGAGAGGCCGTTCGTCTGCAACTGGGTTTTCTGCGGGAAACGCTTCACACGCAGCGACGAGCTGCAGCGGCACGCCAGGACGCACACAGGTGCTGCACACACACACACATGCACAATCATCTAGAAAGATGAATTAATTTAGACACAGCAAAATGTCATATTAATCAGAGATTTCACTGAACACTGCCTCTGTCCGTGTTGTTTTCTTTCTTTTTTGCATATTTATGAAATCATATCGGCTCTATGCTGTGTTGTTGTTGTTGTTGTTGTTGTTGTTGTTACTGGATTCAAACTGTCACAGTCAGAAGTTGATTAGTTTATATTTTTTAATCATAATTTGTTGCAAAGAGACAGACAGGTGTAGACTGTGTGGTTACTGCAGAAGTCATAAAATACAAAACTATTTAAAAAGCGACTTTTAAGATGTTTGATCGGAAACTGGGGGAAAAAAAGCACAAAAAAAGAATTAAAAGATTAAGATTAACATAGTTTTTAGTTTATGAGCTCCTTTTATACTAATGATGTAACCACAAGGAAATTAACTGTGAGTAGTCAGGTTATCATGTTGATTTATTTCCCATATTGAGTTATCTTTCTTCATGTTAAAGGGATAGTTCAACATTTTTGGCAAATTGTCCCATCACCATAACCCCTATAGTCATAGCAGTAGGTTCGTTACCTTTAATTGTCGGTGCAAGCTATTTTTAGAACGGCGGAGCAGAGCCGTGAGCTGCTCAGAGCTACGCTACGGAGGCTCATGGGATTTCTTGGTTTCCCTCATCAAACTCCTCAAATACACAATCCAACAACTCCACAACGCTCTGGTGGACAAGTTGTGACCTGCACATTCACCACGCTATGAGATAATAACACAACGTTACCACACAGAGTTGTTTTAGAGGGAAATTCATGCAAAACTGCTGATGCACGTTGCCTTCAGGGACAGAATTTTTTCTAAATCAACAGTCGTTGTGTTATTATCTCAATTTGCAGGTCCCTTTTCACCAGAACGGAGGATTTGATGAGTTTGCTGAGGGAAACTCTGCTCCGCCATTCTAAAAATAGCTTGCATTGATAATTAAAGGTAACGAACCTACTGCTATGACTATAGGGGTTATGGCAATGGGCTAATTCGCCAAAAATGTTGAACTATCCCATTAAACTCTGCTCCACTGATCTGATGTTGAACTGTTTCCTCACTTCTTCTTCTTCTTCTTCTTCTTCTTCTCCGTTTCCCCCGCAGGAGACAAACGCTTCGAGTGCAGCCAGTGTCAGAAACGCTTCATGAGGAGCGACCACCTGGCGAAACATTATAAGACTCACATAAACACCAAGAACCTGTGAACTCACTCACTCACTCACACTCACTCACTCACTCACTCCAGACACTCAGACGAACTCTCCCCGAGACTTGAAGACTGTGTGAGAGGAGGAGGAGGAGGAGGAGGAGGAGGGAAGGAGCTGACGACACCGGTGGAGGGAGGGAGTGTGTAGTGTGTGTAGTGCGTGTGACTTTATCCCATAGTGGGAAAATACTCCAACGAACGAACAGTCCCTGTACCCGCTCGCTCGCTCGCTCCTCTAGGACACTGCGTCGTCGTGTGGTGTACAAAACAAAACAAAACAAATCCCTCCTGATGGACTTCAAACTGACCCAACAGGTCGATTAATAATAGATTATTTTTCTTTTGTTTTGTTTTTTTTTGGCTCCTCCCTCTGGTTTTAGCGAAGCCGGATAAGGAGACGATGTCGAGGAGGAGGAGGAGGAGGCTTCAGATTGCGATGCTCAACTCTTCTTCTTCTTCTTCTTGCTTATTTATGAACTTCTCATGGAGAAGGAGCAACATGCACAGGTCTATCCAGACACCGACACCCAACCAAGACCACAGGACTCCAGTCGCAGCTTCCGTCTCTTTGGTTTTTTTGTTTCGTTTCGTTTTTCTCTCCCCCCCTGAATCCTGCTTTGTTTTGTTTTATTTGTTTTGTTTATTGTGGAACGTCGGGGCGAGAACTCCCAAATATTGGCCGACGAAAACCAAAAAAAGAAAAAGAAAATTATTTAACACAGTGTTTTGTAAATTTATCAGAATTGTGTTTTTACCTCATTCAAATGGTAATTTTTGTTTAAGTTATTTATTATTCCCTCCCGTCACACAAAAAATTCTCCTTACAGGACTTTTGAAGACCTTTAGATGTTTACATTGGCAATTTTTAAAATGTGTACATGCATACATAATACTATTGATAATGATAATAAACTATTTATGATTTTTTTTCCATACAAATTGTTACAAAATTGATTTTTTTAGAAAGTAGGCACGTAAAAAAATCTCAAATCGGATTAATATATTATTTAAAAGAAACATTTGATATTTACTACTTTGTTTTGAGGGTACAAAGGAGGTGACAGAAGATCTGGTGTCTCAAAAACATCAACACTAAAGGGTTAAATCTGCAGTCAGGGGTCAGAGGTCACGGTGCCTTAACAGTTGTCATTAACCTTTTGAAATTAATTTGCTAACAAAGCTGCAGGAGGTGGAGGAGTGTGGGTAACAAAATACAATGGTACAGAAAGAAATTTCAAAGATTTAAAAAGTTACAGAAGTATAAAACATAAAATTTAACCCTCGAACGTCTGTGGGAAAGTTTCAAATGCTGGCCGACAAGGTTTCTGTGGCAGAGACGGCATCTCAGAGAAGGTTAAAAAAAAAAAGCAATACGTCGAGTTCCCAGTTTTTATTGGTACATCACAGAAACTCTAAAATCCTAATATAAAGCTCTGGAAAAAAACAAGAGACCACTTTCCTAAATGTTTCTTAAAAGCATCTCTACATGAATGACAGCCATTCTTTTCTTTTCTTTTTTAAACACCAACACAAACAAAACTCATTCTCCTTAATGAGACACTGATGACGTCATCGATCACCTGAACCACATCTGGTTTTATAGGAAGATTATAAATAAAATCCACAGCTGGGATTAAACATTGACATTATCCCACAAAAACTGATTTAGAGTTAAAATATTCATGTTGTGTTGTTTATGAATAAATATCAACATGTTTTCATTGGATTATTATTGTTATTCAAGGTTTGAAAAGACCGTATTTTTTGTTATTTAGACTAGTTTAGTCATTTTCAGCCAATAAAAGCTTTAAATGACTATTTTTTTTCAATTTTGGGAGAAATGTTGTCAAATTTAATTTAATTTAATGCTATTTTATAAATAGTAAAACCAGAGAAACTGATCATTTTGGGAGTGGTGGTCTCTTCATTTTTTTTCCAGAGCTGTATGTAATGTAATTGGGAAATAACAGAGGACCAAGGATTGATCCCTGTGGAACGCCAGAATTAAGGAAATTTCAAAATCCTCCATAAAACGCTTCGAGTTCAAAGTGTTTTCGCAGTGCGGTGCAGTTGACCTTATCAAATCGAGTAGAGCAGGGGGGGTCGCCTTCGTTGACCACAAGGAAGAGGTCGTTAATAACGTGTTGGGCGATGGGAGGAGTCTGTTTATTTGAGGATGTGGAGGAGGCATCGTTGAGGTTTTGTTGAAGGTTTTTCATGTCGGACAGTTCAAAAACATAAATTGTACCAATGATGAGTCCAAACTGTCCAAGTGGTTGTTGATTGATTATTTCTCTTATGAAACCACAGTTCTGTGTTGTTATTATTAAACTACCTAAAACTCTCTACCTGTGTAGAGACGTGCTGCAAAAAACGTCGGACCTTCAACTTCCTGCGTTGTCAAGGGCAACAGGGCTAAAACTAATTCCCCTCACACAAAGTTTTGAGAAACAAGATCCAAGAGTTTGTTATTTTTTCAGGTGCTAATGATTGATTCTAGTTAAAAAATATTATTATTGACAAACCTGTTCATTTCCCTCTGAGATTCAAACCAGGTTCCCACACAGTGGACGACACCACAGGTACGCTGCACATCAAGGGCTGGGTTTTTGTTGTTTTTTTGTTTTTTGTTGTTGTTTTTTGGTACTGAAACGTGTCTGTGTGTTTCTGAGAGATCAGATTCATGTTCTTCACTTGTTCTTTTAATCACATTTTGCTTGTTTCAGACAGTATTTGATTTAACGGCTTCTTGTTTAAGATCAACGTAACGACTTCTGCTTCTTTTGGTGTCTAAAAAAAAAAACAAACAGAAAACAAAGACAGTGAGAATCTGGTACCTGAACCAAACGACACCCAGCCTCACTCGCCACTCCTTGTGTACGTTATATAAATATATATATATATAATATAAACAAAAAAAGAACAACAAATTCCAGGGTAACTCTGCTGTTCGTCTGCTTTACAACTTTTTAATTTGGTTATTTGTAGCCTATGCATTTGCTGTAAATATGATTGGGTTTCCAATTTTCCGGCCTGGAACGACAATCATGTCACAACTTAAGATGCAAAAATGTCAACAAAAAAAAAACACAAAACAAAACAAAAACCAACATCTTTCTCAGGCCTTCGATGGATCAGTTCCTTTGTACATTGACTTTTTCTCAGCTATGTGATAGCTTTAACTCTGAATTTACACTTGAGACGTTTTTGTTTGTTGATAAACTGATGACCAGCATTAGGCCTACTGTACAGTATTCTCACAAGTCACTTAAATATCGACATACTGTTGCTTATATCGTTTTTTGATATAATGAAGACGTTTCACCCAACAGGTCATTGATCATTTTTGAAGCCCTGGTTTATACGGGAGTTCCTGTTTTTTTATTTTTTTCTTATTTTTTTATGTACAGACGATTAATTGATTAATCAATTAATTGATTAATTAATTCAGCTCTTTGGTCAGATGAGCTCGATGCCATCAGCAGGTAGTTGAGTTTTCACTGTGGCGTGTTTTGATACTGTGACATCAACAACAACAACAACAACTACGCCTCTGTACACAGCAGAGAAATTTGACCAAAGAGCTCAGGTCAAGTCAGATTTTCTTTTTAAAGGGATAGTTCACCCAAAATTCTAATTTCACTCATCATCTACTCACCCTCATGTGGACTAAGGGGCTGTGAGAATTTTTGAGTCCTCCGTGGTTTCTCTGAGTTACGAGGGGGTCAGCAGTAGCAGTGCATGTCCATATAATGGTTGTGAATGGATACCAACTGTCTTTACCAACAAAAAAACACACCAAAAAACATCCATATACTTCCATACTGTATATGGACCATTATATGGACAAATACTGCTGCGCGGACCCCCCCGTAACTCAGAACAGGAACAGAGGACTCTGAAAACTCTCACAGCTCTTAGTCGGCATGAGGGTGAGTAGATAATGAGTGAAATTTGAATTTTGGGTGAACTATCCCTTTAAAGCACTTTTGAACCAGTTCAGCTAAAGTGCGTCATTGTAAAAGGGGGGTTGGAGGGGGCGACAGTCAGTCGATGTAAAGCTTAGGTGGCCAATATTTGGTGTATTTTTTTAATGTGTCTGAAGACATGTGATGCCATTGGAGGGTGGAGAGACAGAGCCTGCTCATATTTATGTTTGTATTTCATGTCTAAATATGTAAATAAATACAGTGTGTGTCTGGTATAGACACGGTAAATGTAGGATGATGAAAAACAAAAAGTTAAGCTGCCTATTATAGTGTCGTGGTTGGCGTGGTCAGCCCTGAAGGAAACAGACTTTGTACAGTGTGTAAGGAATAAAATATAATGTGACATTGTATAGCTTCATTCCTGCTTTGTAATAAAACTTCTAGATCTTTTTTCTATTGAATTAAAGATGCCTTAGATAGCTGCACCCAGTATTTAATGATGTTTTTGTTTTTTTTCCCTGTCTAATTCCAGGTAACAACATTTATAAAATAAAAATCCTTTTGTGTTTTTAACTTATGTTACATGCTAATGTCATGTGCACTGTTTAAAAAAATTCCCAGGTTCCAAAATTTGTAAATTTAATCTTGATTGTAATTAAAAACATACGAAGATTTTCCAAATTGAGACATTTCTAGTGGTTGTTTTCTCTTAAATTAAACACTTCTTCTTCTTCTTCTCCTTCTCCTTCTCCAAGATCGTCTGTCATATAATGTTCTGCAGCCAGTTCTTTTGTGTACATCAGGAGAACCCCAGAGAAACGGCAATCCATTTTATAAAACTGGTGCTAAAACATAAAAGT
Source organism: Decapterus maruadsi (assembly GCA_030347415.2). Taxonomy (NCBI): domain Eukaryota; kingdom Metazoa; phylum Chordata; class Actinopteri; order Carangiformes; family Carangidae; genus Decapterus; species Decapterus maruadsi. Next base: position 3,292,829 of record CM064901.1, read on the forward strand.
TTGCCCCCTTTTTTACAGCCACCCCCTCAATAAAGAGCTCAAACCATTCTGGCTTCTTTTATTTTCCATGACTCATTTTAGGATCAGTTATAGATAGGGAAACTTCTTTTACTAACTTTAGTAATTGCATGATATTTATACAAGATTGTGCTTATAAATTCAACATATTGGAGTTTTTTTTATAGAAAAAAGATGAGGTAAAAAAAAAAAAAGTATACACACCCAAAGAAAAAGAAATTACAGTTTGTTTGTTTTTTTACGCTATATTTAAATGATTTTCAACATAAACTGAAGATGATAATTTACTTCATTCATGTCAATAACAGTGAAACGTTAATTTAAAACATTATTGCTGTTTGAGTTAAGTTTCTTCTCAAGACCCGTATTTTAAATATTGCTCATTATTTTTTGCAAATAATTTTCGAGGAAACGCTGCAGCGGCTTTTATTTTGAAAACCTCGCTGCCTACGTCATCAGAAATGGACGGAGGAGTGAGCTGCTGTCATCCAGTTGGAAGCCGGTGATGGTGGCTTTAAGGTTGTTTATCTATCGTTTCATTCAGTTTGTTCATATATATGTTGTGTTGTATTGATTTATTTCGCACCGGTTTTTTGTCGTTAGTGAATTGTTTACATTATATTTTGTCGGAGCCGCTCAAACGAGCGGGAAACGTTGATGTTTTGTTAGCTGAGCTAGTTCGTTAGCCTCGTTTGTTTACATGTGTGTTCAGTCAGAAACCCGTCACCGTCTGTCTGTGTTTGTTCTCGCTGTGTGTCTGTGGTTAAATGTCGGTGCTGTGAAGTGAACTGTGAGTTTAACCCGGACTGAATGACAGCTGCTGTTGTGTTGTTGTTGTTGTGTTTGTTTGTTCAGACCTCCTCCTGCTGCTGCTGTGGCCCCATGGACTCACCTGAGGTTTTTATAACAGAGGAATGAAGCAGGTAAGACCGGAAGCTCTGATAAAGTCAGTTTAAAGGGAAACATCAACGTTTTAACACGGGTCAAACTGATTTATTAAAGCTGGGATACTTTAAAGGGACAGTATGGGACTTTATTGGCTTTTTATTGACAAAAATCAAATATCGCTTTCATTAATACGTATTTTAGTGGAATGGCATACAAACATCGCTTTCTCGTACCTTACAATTGAGTTGTTAAAAGTCGTTTTTAACACCGAACCTTCTCTGCCATGTTGTCAAAGTGTCATGATTTAGTTAACCACAAAGCTCGGGGGAAAGTTTTCCAGACGGCGCCTGTTAAAACTTACCACCCCTCACTGGTGTTGCCTTCAGGTGCAGTCAGACACCTGAATGACGGTCTTTCTGGGTCAAAAACTGGATGTTAATTGACCCGAGAGAAATACGGTAAAACGTGGGTCAGGTAAACAACACGGCGTTACCATGACAACAAATTGTCACGCCGGTATTGTTTTGCCACGTACTGGCGGACCGTTTCTTTACATGGAGGCTTGTTTATCCTGTTACATGCAGTGTCTGTTGTTTTTCTAACTTCTGCCCGAGTTTACCTAAACGCAACAGCAAGAATACGTGCCGACATGCAACCGCACCGCTAGATGGGGGTAAATCTCACATACTGGGGCTTTAATTAACCCTCGTGTGGTCTTTCTGGGTCAAATTGACCCAATGTGTTCCCTTCCTCCATCCTTCCTTCTTTCCTTCCTTCTTCTTCCTTCTTCTTTCTTCCTTTTTTGATCCAATTGACCCTCCATCTTTCTTTCCTTCCTTTTTCCCCCTTTCTTCTTTCTTCGATGGAGCGTTTTCCCATCCACACACTAAAAAAGTGAAAATACAAAACTAAAAGCAAAGTTTTGTTCAATTAATTGTCAAGAAATAGAAACCGAATGACTTATTTTTACATCCTTTGATTCTTTACATTGAGGATTTAATTCTGTTGCTTCATTCTGCAATTTCCTACATTTTTTACCTGCACTTAAACTCAGCAGTTTCAGTCTGTGAGGCAACACGCACCTCAGGGAGATCTGGTTTTACTGGTTAGACATGAGCTGAAGTCTCTTTTATCTCTCTGTAGAATCCCTCTCATCCCTCACAGATGATAATGCCTGTTGTTGTTGTTGTTGTTGTTGTTTTTATTGTTGTTCTCCAGATGTTTTCTCCGATGGCAGCTGTGAAGTAGCCGCAGCGATGGGCGGTGGGTTCGGACCAGCAGAGCTGATCGCCGGCCTGTGTCACACGGAGCAGGACGACCCGTTCCCTCTGTGGCGGGATGGACTCGTCAGCCCGTGTTTCAACCAGCTCGTCCTCGGAGCGCTGCCTCACGCTGGGATGGCGGTCTTCAGCGCCTGCTACCTCAGCGTGTCCAGGTACGGTCGGTCTCACCTGAGGCTCAGAGCAGCAGCAGCAGCAGCGGGAGGATGTCAGCTTGATTTAGTCACAGCTCACAGACTGAACAAAGTGGGAGGAGTCAAAACTAAAACATTTACTGTGTTTGAGTAAATGAACAAACATTGAACTTAAAGGGATAGTTCAACATTTTGGCCCATTGCCATAATCCCTATAGTCATAGCAGTAGGTTTGTTACCTTTAATTGTCGGTGCAAGCTGTTTTCAGAACGGTGGAGCAGAGCCGTGAGCTGCTCAGAGCTACGCTACGGAGGCTCATGGGATTTCTTGGTTTCCCTCATCAAACTCATCAAATACACAATCCAACAACTCCACAACGCTCTGGTGGACAAGTTGTGACCTGCACATTCACCACGCTATGAGATAATAACACAACGTTACCACACAGAGTTGTTTTAGAGGTAAATTCAGAGACTGATGATGAAAAATTGTCCCTGAAGGCAACGTGCATCAGAGGTTTTGCATGAATTTCCCTCTAAAACAACTCTGTGTGGTAACGTTGTGTTATTATCTCATAGCGTGGTGAATGTGCAGGTCACAACTTGTCCACCAGAGCGTTGTGGAGTTGTTGGATTGTGTATTTGATGAGTTTGATGAAGGGAAACCAAGAAATCCCATAATGAGCCTCCGTAGCGTAGCTCTGAGCAGCTCACGGCTCTGCTCCGCCGTTCTAAAAACATCTTGCACCGACAATTAAAGGTAACAAACCTACTGCTATGACTTAAGGATTATGGTGATGGGACAATTTGACTAAATGTTGAACTATCCCTTTAAGTTTTACTGGGTGCTGCTGAAAAATCTAAAGCATTAGATAAACATGTAAACGCCACGTTGACGTTGTCGCTCTGGTTTCGTCTCCTCAGCGGCGTCCTCCTGCAGTCGCCTCCTCCCTGTGGTTGGACGCTCCGGTCGGTGTCGGCTCTGCTCTCCGCGCTGCTTTTCGCCGTGGACGCGGCGCTGGTCGGCGTCCTGCGGCAGGGCGACATGTACCTGGACGTCCTGACCGACGGCTGCGGCGTCCTGGCCTGGCTCGTCCACCTCGGCGCCGTCGCCGCGCTGCGGAGGAGCGCCGCCTTCAGGAGAACCAGAGGACCCGCGCCGCTGCTCGTCCTGGTCGTCCTGTCGGCGCCGAACCTCGTCCTCACCCTGATGACCTTCATCCACGACGCCGACGGGTATCTGACCCCGACGGAGCCGCTCAAACTGACCCGGCTCGTCCTCGCCGCCACCCGGGCGCTGGCGCTGCTGCTGTACCTCCTGGCGTTCCTGTTCCCCTGTGTCAGCGCCGACGACGGCTACGCCTTGCACATCAACGCCGTGGACGGACCGCCGCTCCTCTCGCAGAGCGCTGCCGACGAGGCGGACACCGGCGAGATGGTGGCCGAGGACTCGAGCGGCTGCGTCTCCAGACTCTTCTACCTGTGGTTGACGCCGCTCCTCAGGCGCGGACGGCGAGGGCGGCTGGAGCGGCCGGCCGACGTCTACCACCTCCCACGGAAACTTCGGACTAGCGTGGTGTGTCGGTACTTCCACCAGTGCTGGGAGGCGTGTCGCCGGGGGGAAACGGCGGCGGCGGCGGCGGCGGGACCTGAGGCGTGGCCGCGGCCGGTCGCCAGCAGCAACCTCCTGAACGGCACCTGGAGCTCGCGCTACCAGGAGGAGCCGATGGAGCTGGACGGCGACGTGGCGCTGCGGCGGGTGCTGCTCAAGGCCTTCGGGCGCCGCTACTTCCTGCTGGGCGCGCTGAAGGCGGCGGTGATCGCGCTGAGCTTCGCCGGGCCGCTGCTGCTCAGCGCGCTGGTCGTCTTCATGGAGGAGGAGCACGCCGCCGTCAGCACGGGCGCCTGGTGCGCCGCCGGCCTGTTCGCCGCCACCTTCCTCTCCTCCGTCCTCCAGAACATCTTCGCCTTCCAGGTACGGACGCCGCGAGTAGAGACGAGTAGAGAAATGATCACAATTATTATATTTAATCATTTTACAATAATACGAATGTTTTATGACGGAGCCACAGACTCGCTGATTTGGTACTGGTTCTAGTTCTGGTTCTAGTTCTGGTACCGGGTTTGGTACCGATTCTGGTGTCAGTTTGGGTCATTAAATTCACAGTTGATGACTTGAAAATTCTTGTTCTAGTTCTGGTTCTAGTTCTGGTTCTAGTTCTGGTTCTAGTGCTGGTTCTAGTTCTTGTTCTAGTTCTGGTTCTAGTTCTTGTTCTAGTTCTGGTTCTAGTGCTGGTTCTAGTTCTGGTTCTAGTTCTGGTTCTAGTTCTGAAAAAATCAGCAGTTTAGTTCTTGTTCTAGTTCTGGTTCAGTTCTTGTTCAGAAGAATGTTCTGGTTTTTGTGTTCTAGTTCTGGTTCTAGTTCTGGTTCTAGTTCTGGTTCTAGTTCTTGTTCTAGTTCTGGTTCTAGTTCTGGTTCTAGTTCTTGTTCTAGTTCTTGTTCTAGTTCTGGTTCTAGTTCTTGTTCTAGTTCTGGTTCTAGTTCTGGTTCTAGTTCTTGTTCTAGTTCTTGTTCTAGTTCTGGTTCAGATTCTTCTAATTTTATTCTAGTTCTGGTTCTAGTTTTTGTTAAACTGCTGGTTTTTCTGGATGAAACGTGATGATTTAAACAGGTAGAGGTTCTAGTTCTTGTTCTAGTTCTAGTTCTGGTTCTAGTTCTGATTCTAGTTCTTGTTCTAGTTCTAGTTCTGGTTCTAGTTCTGGTTCTAGTTCTGGTACCGGGTTTGGTACCGATTCTGGTTCTAGTTCTGGTTCTAGTTAAATTCACAGTTGATGACTTGAAAATTATGCTGACTGTCGTTTGCATAGACTATTTAGGAAAATTTGAGAAAAATATAATTTGCGTAATAATTTGGAACACAGTGTAGTTCTGGTACTGAGTTTAGTACCAGTTCTGCTGTTAGTTCTGGCTCTGGTTCTGACACCGGTTCTGGTACCGGTACTGGTTCTGGTTCTGGTTCTGGTTCTGGTTCTGGTTCTGGTACGGGTTCTGGTTCTGGTTCTGCATGGTGTCAGTTTGGGTACAAGTTCTGGTACCAGTTCTGGTACTGGTTCTGGTACTGGGTCTGGTGTTTAGAACCGGTACCAGAACAAGTACCGGTACCAAACCTGGTACCAGAACTGATACGGGTTCTGGTTCTGGTTCTAGTGTCAGTCTGGGTTCTAGTCCTGATACCGGTCCTGGTACTGGTTCTGGTACCGGTACCGGTTCCGATTCTGGTGATAGTTATGGTACTGGTACTAGTGCTGGTACTGGTTCTGCTACACCTGGTTCTGGTCCTGGTGCTGGTTCTAGTTCTGCTACTTCCTGTGTTGGTGCCGGTGAGTGGTACTAAAACTAGTCCAGGTAGAAATGATACTGGTCCTGGTCCTGGTTCTGGCTCTGTTGCATGTGTTTCTCACCATCTGTCATGGACCAAGCAGCAAAGACCAGCGAACTCAGGTTGTAAATGTCCAAAAAAAGATAATTTATTAACAAAATCACTCCAAAAGAACAATATCAAAAATATAGTGATGAAAATGCAAACTGAGGAAAATAATAACTGGTCCTGGGCCCAAAATAACGGTAAACTGGTTCTGGTTAAACAAACAGGTAACTCAACATAACTGACCTGACAAAGACACACTAGGTAGGGGTTATAAAGACATAGGCTAGCCAAAAGACAATAGGTAGGGGGGAACAGACAACCTACTATAATCACACTCATCACTGAAACATAATGTAAACAAAACTATAAACAGTAACCTAAACAGACTAAATGTAAATACTCAAATTATAACAGAAACTTAAAACTCCAAATCTTCTAATTTAAATAAATCTCAAAGAAAAGCAGTCTCCCCCGCTGGCACCACCAAGTTGGCCTCTCCCAATTACTGCCTCGGTTCCATAAGAGACCAGCTTGGATGGCGCCGCCTCCTTCTCAGTCAGGGGAGCTGCAAACAAACAGGTGAGTGAAACAAAAGATGTAAATCAACAGTAAGCCCTGGTGCACTCAATCCAATTAACTTATGGTAATAAACATGATTTATGAAAGAAATGTGTGTCATTATTCAAAAGACAAAGTCAAAACAAACTCCTAAGGTGGTTAAAGGTGGTCCTGGTCCTGGTCCACGGTCTAAACTGGTCCTGGTTCTGGCTCTGGTTCTGGCTCAGAACCACGTTTAACTGTGAAGACAAGGTCCTGACATCCCTGGTCCTGGTTTCCTGGTCCCTGTCGGTGATCCTGCGTCCTGGTGTCGGTCCGTCCCGGCAAGGCGCTGGTGGTCCTGGTCCTGGTCCCGGTCCTGGTCCTGGTTCTGGCTCTGGTGGTGAACCTGATGAGCACCAGACTGGTAAAGGTCCTGGTCCTGGTCCTGGTCCTGGTTCTGGCTCTGGTGCAGCCCAGACTGGTAAAGGTCCTGGTCCTGGTCCTGGTTCTGGCTCTGGTGCAGCCCAGACTGGTAAAGGTCCTGGTCCTGGTCCTGGTCCTGGTCCTGGTCCTGGTCCTGGTCCTGGTTCTCCCTATCCAGCAACAACTGGTAATGGTCCTGACACAAGGACAGTCCTGGTTCTGGCTGAGGATGCAGTTTAGAGACAAATGTCTTAATAATATACAGGTTTTGGTATTGGTTAATTCCTAAATTTGGAACTCTGGTTTGAAATCAAATGGTCCTGATGTTTTAAAGTCCTGGTAAAAAAAACCTAAACAAACAAATGGTCCTGGTTCTGAGCTCAGAGAAAGTTTCAAAATGTATTTCCTGGTCCTGGTCCTGGTCCTGGTCCTGGTCCTGGTCCTGGTCCTGGTTCTGGCTCTGGTGCAGCTCAGACTGGTCCTGGTCCTGGTCCTGGTCCTGGTCCTGGTCCTGGTCCTGGTCCTGGTCCTGGTTCTGGCTCTGGTGCAGCCCAGACTGGTAAAGGTCCTGGTCCTGGTCCTGGTGCAGCCCAGACTGGTAAAGGTCCTGGTCGTGGTCCTGGTTCTGGCTCTGGTGCAGCCCAGACTGGTAAAGGTCCTGGTCCTGGTCCTGGTCCTGGTCCTGGTCCTGGTTCTGGCTCTGGTCCTGGTCCTGGTCCTGGTCCTGGTCCTGGTCCTGGTCCTGGTTCTGGCTCTGGTGCAGCCCAGACTGGTAAAGTTCCTGGTCCTGGACTTGGTCCTGGACTTGGTCCTGGACTTGGTCCTGGACTTGGTCCTGGTCCTGGTCCTGGACTTGGTCCTGGACTTGGTCCTGGTCCTGGTCCTGGACTTGGTGGATCGGTTCCTGCACCGTTCGGGACCAGAACCAGTGCAGGAACCTTTATAATAATCCTGGTTTTTAATACTGCGATTAATCCCGACATCCCTGCTTCCAGCTGATGACAGAGATCCTGTTCGGGATCCGGGTCATCAAGTTCTACGGCTGGGAGCAGCACTTCTCCCTCCGCGTGTCTGAGTGTCGTCGCCAGGAGCTGACGCACCTGAGGAACATCAAGTACCTGGACGCTCTGTGTGTGTACACCTGGGCCGCGCTGCCCGTCGTCATCTCCATCCTCACCTTCGTCACCTACGTGTTGCTAGGACACCAGCTGACCGCCGCAAAGGTCGGTGCTCGCCTCGCCGCTCTGAGCTGACGGGTAGACGTACTGTAGCGAGGTGTGTGTGTGTGTGTGTGTGTGACGGTGTGTGTCCTCCTCCTCGTCCTGCAGGTGTTCACGACGCTGGCTCTGGTCGGGATGTTCGTCCCCTCCCGTATCCTTAGCAACAACAAGGAGATGCTCCGACACAAGGACAGCCGTGTGAAGGTGAGACGCTGAGGATCGTTTAGAGACAAATGTCTTAATAATATACAGATTTTTTTATTGGTTAATTACTTAAATTTGGAACAAAATGACGTGTTTGAAATCAAATTGTCCCATATGACTGGTTTTCACCCATTAAAAAAAACAAGTGGTAAACAAATCAAACCACAGATAATGATTAAGAGTCAGAGAAATGTTCCAAAATGTGTTGGCGCCGTAACGCTGCCACACACCTGCTTATTTACTGTCAGTGAATAAGAATTAAACAATATGATCCGAGTTGTTCACTGCAAAAACTCAAAATCTTTCCAAGAATATTTGTCTTATTTCTTGTCAAAATGTCTCATTTCTAATCAAAACTAAACTCTTTCCAATTAAAATAAGACTCATCACCTAAAAATTAACTTGTTAACTTGCTCCACTGGCAGATTTTTCTACTTATTAGTGTCCGGGCAGCGACAGCTGCCAAGGACACTATTGTATTTGCTGATATTCTTCTTCTTCTTCTTCTTCTTCTTCTTCTTTTGAAGTGTAAAACCTTCAAAATGTATCTCCTCCTACAATTTTTGCTCAATTGTCACCAAACTTGCTCCAGAGCATCTCCAGACTGTCCTCCACAAAACTTGTTTCTCGGATTTTTGATTAATCAAAATTGAGATAAGTGCACGTTGAAAAGTTGTTTTGACTGTAAACACTCTGTAAACATATACCATCAAATTTTAAATACATTTTCTATCTTTCTAAAAAAATTGAGAATATTGTAGAGTCATGGTTGATGAAGTTTGGAAAATATCAGAATTTTATCTCAAAAACTGAATTTTCTAGAACATTTTGAATTCTGCTCTCATGGGATCAACTGCAGCCAATGTAAAGATGATGTTTTTAAACATCACATTTTCTCTTGACAAGCAAAACACTTAAAATTACAAACAAATCACCAACATTTCCATGCTGTGTAGATGCAATTTATGTATTAACAGATTTTTGTTTAGATATTATGAACCAATTTGACATTTTGACTATTTTTTAAATCTGCTCAAAGATAAAAGCTGCCCGGGCGCTGACGTCTCAGCTGATTTGAGAAGAGATCCTCATGTCTCATCCAGATAATTAGCTCACTGAGTTGGGAGCGCTGGGCTGTCCCTCCGCGGGTCTGGGTTCAAGACCCAACATGGGTGACGCACAATGAGGAACATAAAAATGCCTGAATCGCTCACGGTAACATCGCAGCAAGCCTCTAAATTAAAAAATCCAAACAGTTCGGACCATGGTCTAAAGGACACCACTGACCGCCGCCAATGCTGCTCTCATGGGAACAACTGCAGTCAATCCTGAGTGACACTTTTAAACATCAGCTTTTCTCTTATGAAGCAAAATCACCAACATGTCCGTTGTCTAGATACAATTTATGTATTATCAGATTTTTTGTCGGGATATTAGAATTTCTGACATTTTGACCTTTTCTGAAATCTCCTGACAACAGCTGCGCTGGAGAGGACTCTATGAGTCTGTTTGAGAAGACACACACCATGTGACTTCCAGATAATTAGCTCAGTGAGTTAAGTGTTGGTTTGTGGTTCCAGACGATGTGAGTTCAATCCCCAGTCCAATGATAAGTATATTACATCAATATACCTGATAGTCTTTGAACAAAATCTTAAACTCAGAGCAGATGATGTTTGACACAAACATCTGAATTTTACCTCAGAAACGTTGCCTGCACAACAGTGAATGGTTTACTTAATTTTGAAGCCACGGTGGCACTGCCACTTGACAATTAGCTCAGTGCGAAAACGGTCTTTAGTTCCAGAGGTTGCGGGTTCAATCCCCAGCTTGTGCAGAAATGAACATTCCAAGGTCAATTAACCTGTCATCTGTTTCTTGTGCAAAAATGAACTTGTTAACTTGCTCCACTGGCAGATTTTTCTACTTATTTCAAGTAAAAATTTGTTTGAAACAAGTGAAAATGATCTAAAAACAAGTTAATTTTTAGGTGATGAGTCTTATTTTAAGTGGAATGAGTTTAGTTTTGACTAGAAATAAGACAAATATTCTTGGAAAGATGTTGAGTTTTTGCAGTGTTGTTGTTTGAAGCAGCTGTTTCTGAGTCTGCACCGTGAAATACAAATATGACAAGAGGGTGTGGTTTTCTCCACCGGCACCATGTGCTGATGTTGACGTTGGGAACAATGACTCATTTGGATGCAATCGCCAGGCAAGGACCAGGAGGTGGCGCTAGTTAGTTAGTTAGTTAGTTAGTTATTTCCAACTGGCTCGTTTGGGCAAACACATCAGGGAGCAGACAGACTTTGTTCATCTCCAGGCATCAGAGAAAGGCCATGGGAACTTATAACTGCTACAAAACCAGTATAAAGTGTATTTTGCATACACTATTCTCAAAAAGTTGGTGATATTGCAGCACAACAACAATCTCAATGTCTCAGTAACGTGATCGATGTGTCCCTGCAGTGTCTCCTGAGGACAGCCAGACCTCGGTCCTGCTGAACCAGGGCTCGTTCTCCTGGCAGAGACCAGAGGAGATGGAGGCCGGAGCAGCTGCAGGAAGTCTGAAGCTGCACGGCCTCGACCTGCACATCAGGAAGGTACAAAAAACATCTGGATTCACTTACTCTGTCTGCTGTAGGTCATTAATTAATTAATTTAATTATATGCACAATGATAAAACAAACATCATATTTCATAACACAAAAGGCAAAACCTGTTCAGGAGAGGAAAAGAAGAACAGGGTGCTTTTATAAAATCCAATACGAACTCACCGAAACAAAATCGACCAATAGGAAGAGGAAAGAAGGAAAGAAAGGAAACGACAAAGATCGATTCACAAACTTGTTTCAATTCAACTTAAGCATGAGTCTGATTTTGTGTGTGTGTGTGTGTGTGTGTGTGTGTGTGTGTGTGTGTGTGTGTGTGTGTGTGTGTGTGTGTGTGTGTGTGTGTGTGTGTGTGTGTGTGTGTGTGTGTGTGTGTGTGTGTGTGTGTGTCCAGGGCTCCCTGGTGGTGGTGGTTGGGAAGGCCGGCTGCGGGAAGAGCTCGTTACTCGCTGCTCTGACGGGAGAACTCAACAGGTACGACCACGAGAACAAACCTGACTGATCTGATTCAGCATCAACATCATCATTATCTAACATCGATGCAGTTTATCGATCAGATGTCAGTCGTCTCGTCCGTCACTGAAGAAGAAGAAGAAGAAGAAGCACGACATTAGCTTCAGAGAGTTACAACATGTGGAGTTCCTGTGAATCCACTTTATTTTAATGTGTTTTTATTTATTATTTACTCTTCCGGCTTCACCTTTGAAACAACAACAACAGTTATGAGAACAGTAAATATATAAAAATGTCAGAATCCGTTTTGTAACGTCACATGTGTTGGGAAAAAGAAAGTGGATCGATACATTACCTGCTAATGTGCCTGGATGTGGTTTTTAAAGGGTAATTGCCTTTTTTTTTTTACAATCTGGACCTTATTTCTAGCATAAAATGCGATCATTTACTCACCCAGATAACCTGAGTCCAGGTTGCAGAGTGGAAGCTGAGAGGAATCCGGGGTCTGTAGGTCGACCTACAGACCCCGGATTCCTCTCAGGCTCCTAAAACTCCGGCTAGTTGCGCTAAAAATGGACCCGAATGCTAAAGCGGAATGACTATTATCAGAATGAGCCGGGCAGCGCTCAGAGATGACATCATCCAGGTCAGAGGTCAGCAGGTCAACCTACAGACCCCGGATGTTGGTTTATTTATTTTATTTATTTATTGGTTTATTTCATAGGGACAGCACTAGTCTAATCAGAACTAAATCTTGGTGAAATGAACTGAGTTTCTCTGCAGATAATGTTGTTATTTAGGGCTAATTTTCATCCGTTGACTCCCTAGCCAGATATAAAGAAGGCTCTGGAAAGCTCAAATCAGAACGACAAAAATAAGTATTATCTGGGGGAGGAAATGACATAATATACTACCTAAAAAAGCTCATAATAAGTAAAACAGGTAAGAGTCTAACATTTCAAGTCTTTTCAATAACAAGAGCTCATGGCATGCAGACTCTGCAGACAGAGCAGGAGTAGGCAAGAGAGGAGTACAACTGGAAACACATGCAAGTAGAGCTAAGACATTATGCAGACATCACATAGACAGATAAAACACAGACAAGCAGCATGATCATGGCGCAAATAGCACAAAGTCTTAGTGGGTACAGCTAACCTGGACTCAGAGGGAATAGCACTAGCCTATCAGAACTAAATCTTGGTGAAATGAAGGAGTTTCTCTGCAGATATCCCCTTGTTTTACTGTGAAACCAGGACTTTGTTTTTACAGGTTTATTCTGAACTGTTTCTGCAGGTTTTACGGATATACGCGACAGGATGGAGGTGGGATTTCATCACAGTGACTTGTAATGAGGACAAAGTTATCTGGGGAGGAAATGGTGAGTCGTTTATGCTAGAAATAAGGTCCAGGTTGTCACAGAAAAGACAGTTCATGTCTTTATTTATTTAATTTCTTTTAACTGTAATGCCGCTACAAAAGAACAATAATAAAAAAAACATTTTGAATATGGAAATATATGGAAAAAATCCATCTATATGTACTCAATACTTGGCTGTTTGACTCGAGCTACTGGAAATAGACTTTGGTCTAAGAACCACTGTCTGACTGTTGATTGGCTGGGAACACAAACCTGTTAAAGGAATAGTTCACCAAAAAAATTAAATTCAGTCATTAGTAGGGATGAAACCAGGACTTTGTTGAAAATTTTTCTGAACTGTTATCCGATATGAATTTTGCCGAACGGCGACAGGACGGAGGTGGATAACCGATATTTACCGAGGATCGATATGTGTTGGGGTTTTTTAAGTTTCTGTGATGATACATTTTTGTACAGACTGAAAATCATGCAAACTTTTTTGAATGTCTTCCTTTATTTTCAGAATGTATTTTACTTCCAAATAACAAGGTTACAGAAAACCATCCTTCGCATTACCTCAAATTTGCAGGTTTTGCTCTCAATACTTGGTTGAGGCTGTTTGACTTGAGCTACTGGAAATAGACTTTGGTCTCAGGACCACTGTCTGACTGTTGATTGGCTGAGAACACAAACCTGTTAAAGGAATAGTTCACCCAAAAAATTAAATTCAGTCATTAGTGACTCACCCTCATGTAGAGTAGTTTTTATTCATTTTTTAATGAACTATTCCTTTAACATCAGGCCTGACAAACAGAATATTGAACATCCAATATAATAATCTATAAACATACAATAAACTGTCCGTGTTCAGCTGATGGGTCATGTGAGGCTCCGTGTGTCTCCAGGACAAAGACGTCTACCTCCTCGACGACCCGCTGGCGGCCGTCGATGCAGACGTGGCCGCTCACCTCATGCAGAAATGCATCATGGGACTTCTCAGAGGGAAGACCAGAATCCTTTGCACGCACCGGACGGAGTTCGTGGACCGAGCGGACGTGATGGTTCTGATGGACAACGGCACCATCGTCAGGACAGGTGGGACGGAAACATCTGGATCGGACTAATTATGACTCATCACTGATAAAAATACAGGTTATTTAGAACCAGTTAAATTAGTTTTTTTAATCCAACAATAATAATCTTCTTCTTCTTCTGTTGTTTATTTGACGTTGCTGTGGAACAGGGACTCCGGCTGAAATCCTCCCTCTGGTGGAGTCGGTGCCGAAGAAACGGAAGAACGACCACAACACGAAGGAGAAAGGTGAAGGTTAAAAAAACGTAAAGATTCATCACTTCTTCCTGTCGACTGATTCTCTGACCGACTCTCTTCTTCTTCTTCAACCTCAGACGGTTCGGAGCCGGACGAGGACGATCCGGGTTCGACCCCCGACCTGCGTGTGGACGAGGACGCCGACGACCTGCTGGCGGCGGAGCAGAAGCAGGCGGGCGGCCTCGCCTGGAGAGTCTACGCCACCTACTGGTCGGCGGTGGGCGGAGCCTTGGCCTCGTCCATCCTGGTGTCTCTGCTGCTCATGCAAGGTTATTATAGTTAAAGGGATAGTCCAACATTTTGGCAAATTCACCACCATAATCACTATAGTCATAGCAGTAGGTTTGTTACCTTTAATTGTCGGTGCAAGCTATTTTTAGAACGGCGGAGCAGAGCCGTGAGCTGCTCAGAGCTACGCTACGGAGGCTCATTATGGGATGTCTTGGTTTCAAACTCATCAAATACACAATCCAACAACTCCACAACGCTCTGGTGGACAAGTTGTGACCTGCACATTCACCACGCTATGAGATAATAACACAACGTTACCACACAGAGTTGTTTTAGAGGGAAATACAGAGACTGTTGATGAAAGACTGTCCCTGAAGGCAACGTGCATCAGTGGTTTTACATGAATTTCCCTCTAAAACAACTCTGTGTGGTAACGTTGTGTTATTATCTCATAGCGTGGTGAATGTGCAAGTCACAACTTGTCCACCAGAGCGTTGTGGAGTTGTTGGATTGTGTATTTGATGAGTTTGTTGTTCAGATTCTCCCACACAGCAAAATGAATAAGAACTGAAACACAATGAACAGAAAGAAAAACAACCACATTTAGTAAATTCTGAGTTTCTTGTTCCATATTTCCACATCCAGCCTCCTCTGTGTTTGTGTGTTTGTGTCTCAGCCTCTAAGAACGTGTCCGACTGGTGGCTTTCCCACTGGATCTCTGAGCTGAAGAACAACGGTTCCTCCAGAACCAACGGCTCCTTCGACCCGTCGCCTCACCTGCTGCTCTTCTCACCGGGGTCATTAATGTACGTCAACGGTTTGAACAAACTGGGTTTATGTTGATTTACTGTATATATTCATTATTTATCACATTTATCACGTTCATAGTTGATGTTTTGTCATTTCCTCCTTATTAAGTATCATTTATATAACTGATTTTACAGTCTTGAATAATCAGGGTGTGGTTTAGTTCATAGTAAGAAGAAAACAATAAGTTTATAATTTAACCGTTAATTAAAACACTAGAATTCAACAGCAGAAACATCGGACTGTGCCTTTAAAAAAAACCAAAAAAAACAGGCCTGTTGTCATGGTAACGATGCTGGCGTCTCCGTCCAGGTGTCCTCTTCACTCTCCGGGACGGTCGTCTCCTGCGGTCGACTCCGACTCCGGCTCCGACGACGTGAACTTCTACCTGATGGTGTACGGCTCCATCGGCGCCGCCAACACCGTCTTCACCGCCTTCAGAGCGTTCCTGTTCGCCTACGGAGCCGTCAGCGCCGCCGCCACCGTGCACAACAGACTGCTGGACCGCGTCCTCAAGGTGTGTGTGTGAGAAGACCTGTGATCCACTGATTAAGTTAATCATCAATCAAATTTTATTTATATACTGTAGCACCTTCCAAAGCAAATTAATGCCGTTTAAAGTGCTTTACATTGTGATTGAAAAAGTGTGTATATATATAAATATATAAGAATGGAGACTAATGCATGAAGGTTATAAACAACAATAAAATATAGCAATAGTAAAAAATATATGCAAAAACTCAACATCTTACAAGAATATTTGTCTTATTTCTAGTCAAAACAAATCTCATTCTACCTAAAATAAGTATATTTATACTGTACATATACTGTATACAGGTAATACTCAGAAAATTAGAATATCATATTCATGAAATGAATAAAAGACTCATAACAGCATTGCAAGATATTTGTTTTTAGACATTTTTTACTTATTTCAAGTCTCAAAAAATTAGAATTTTAAACAGACAATGAGTTTAAATAAATGGAGCCATCAGGTTTATCTTTCATTTGCCTGAATTTATTGGCATGGATGATATCAGCCTGTGGCACTGCTCAGGTGTTATGGAAGATGAGACCGAGCAATGCGAAAGAGCTGAAGGCCGCTATTGAACCATCCTGGTCTTCCATAACACCGGCTGATATCATTCACATTGAAGCAGTAATTCAGGTTTGAGTAAACAAAATGATTAAATGATTTCATTTATTTAAAACAAATTCAAAATTTTGAAATATGCATGTTATGAGTCTTATTTCACCTTTTAAGTTGAAACTTAAATGAAATGAACTTTTTCAGATTTTAACTAGAAATGTATATAGAGTCATACATTAAAAAGTAGCCTGTTTTTATACATTTTTACTTATTTCAAGCATATTTTCACATAGTGGAGCAGGTTTATCTTTCTTATTGAAACACAAAAACGTATTACTAAAACTTTCTACTTATTTCAAGTGAGAATTAATTTGAAACAAGTGAAAATGATCTAAAAACAAGGTAATTTTTAGGTGTTGAGTCTTATTTAAAGTGGAAAGAGATTAGTTTTGACTATAAATGAGACAATTTGACAAGAAATAAGACAAATATTCTTGGAAAGATTTTGAGTTTTTGCAGTAAATAAAAATAAAAACAATAAAATATGATAAAAGACATAAAAAAAAACTGCAAAAAAAAAATGCAGGATAGAGATGTAGAACAAGAATATAAAACCACTCAAAATACAGATAACAATAAGAGGGAAGAAAGTAATAAAATAGAATAAATTTTTTGTTTGTTTTTGTCCCCTCCAGGCCACCGTGGCCTTCTTCGACACCACGCCTCTGGGCCGCGTGCTGAACCGGTTCTCCTCGGACCTGTACAGCGTGGACGACAGCCTGCCCTTCATCCTCAACATCCTGCTGGCCAACGTGTTCTCGCTGCTGGGCCTGGTGGCGGTGATGAGCCTGGGCCTCCCCTGGGTCCTGCTGCCCCTCCTGCCGCTGGCGCTGCTCTACCACCGCACGCAGAGCTTCTACCGACACACGTCCCGCGAGCTCAAGCGGCTCTGCAGCGTCACCCTGTCGCCCGTCTACTCGCACTTCACCGAGACGCTGACGGGGCTCGGGACCATCCGGGCCAGCGGCAGCTCGGCCAGGTCAGACGGAACACGCCTTCTACACCGGGCTTTTATTTTGAAAATCACGAGGAAGAGAAACAGTAAACATTAGCTGAGTGATGTCAGAGTGAGGTCACAAACTGGATTTAACAAAACAGGACCTGTTACACAACATATGAACATTATTAATTACTTCATAGTCTATTCATGATTTTTTTTTCTTTTCTGTGGGAAAATACTGGTTTGAAATAAAATAAAATACAAATAATTGAAATAGAATAAAAACAAAAAAAAGATAAATTTCACTCAATCAGGACTCGGCACTCTCCTGGTGTGAGGCCTCAGGTGTGTTCGGTGCATTGTTTCTGTCTTTTATTTAATATTAGTACAAATTAAAGGGATAGTTCACCCAAAATTCACATTTCACTCATTATCTACTCACCCTCATGTTTTCAGAGTCCTCTGTTCCTTCTCTGAGTTCTCGCGTGAATCTCACATGATTAGCACTGACCGGCGGAACAGTTTCTCATGTCGGGGCTTCAATGTTTTTGGGTGTGTCTTTTTGGACGAAGAAACCTGGTGTCCATTGACAATCATTATATGGACAAATACTGCTGCGTGGACCCCCCGTAACTCAGAGAAGGAACGGAGGACTCTGAAAACTCTCCCAGCTCTTAGTCGACATGAGGGTGAGGAGATAATGAGTGAAATTTGAATTTTGGGTGAACTATACCTTTAATGCGTCACTGTTGATTTAATTTGGTCTAATTGCAAAATGCAAAAACAAACAGATTATTTTACAGTTTCATTTTTATTTGCTTCAAATTCAAAAGAAAAATGTTTTATTCCATTGTCAATACATGAAGAATGCGACAAAATCAGGGTCTTAAACCTCCTGTCGTCCTTCTGGGTCAAACTGACCCAATCTGTTTCCTTCCTTCCTTCCTTCCTTCCTTCCTTCCTTCCTTCCTTCCTTCCTTCCTTCCTTCCTTCCTTCCTTCCTTTCTCTCTTCCTTCTTTCCACAATCCCGTTTCCTTTCCTTCTTTCCTTCCTTCCTTCCTTCCTTCCTACCCATCGTCCTTCCTTCTTCCTTCCTCTTTTGACCCAACTGACCTGATCTGTTCCTTCCCTCCATCTTTCTTTCCTTCCTTTTCCCCTTCCTTCTTTCTAACATCCTTCCTTCCTTCCTTCCTTCCTTCCTTCCTTGAATTAATCTGTTCCCTCAATCTTTCTTTCCTTCTTTCCACAATCCCTTTTCCCTTCCTTCCTTCCTTCCTTCCTTCTTTCCTTCCTTCCTTCCTTCCTTCCTTCCTTCCTTCCTTCCTTCCTTTCTTTCTCTCTTCCTTCTTTCCACAATCCCTTTTCACTCCCTTCCTTCCTTCCTTCCTTCCTTCCTTCCTTCCCCTTCCTTCCTTCCTTCCTTCCTTCCTTCCTTCCTTCCTTCCTTCCTTCCTTCCTTCCTTCCTTCCTTCCTTCCTTCCTTCCTTCCTTCCTTCCTTCCTTCCTTCCTTCCTTCCTTCCTTCCTTCCTTCCTTCCTTCCTTCCTTCCTTTCTTTCTCTCTTCCTTCTTTCCACAATCCCTTTTCCTTTCCTTCTTTCTTTCCTTCCTTCCTTCCTTCCTTCCTTCCTTCCTTCCTTCCTTCCTTCCTTCCTTCCTTCCTTCCTTCCTTCCTTCCTTCCTTCCTTCCTTCCTTCCTTCCTTCCTTCCTTCCTTCCTTCCTTCCTTCCTTCCTTCCTTCCTTCCTTCCTTCCTTCCTTCCTTCCTTCCTTCCTTCCTTCCTTCCTTCTCTTCCTTCTTTCCACAATCCCTTTTCCTTTCCTTCTTTCTTTCCTTCCTCCCTTCTTTCCCTTCTTCCTTCCTTGAATGAATCTGTTCCCTCCCTCAATCTTTCTTTCCTTCTTTCCACAATCCCTTTTCCCTCCCTCCCTTCCTTCCTCCCATCTCTCCCTTCGTCCTTCCTTCCTTCCTTCCTTCTTTCCTTCCTTCTCTCCTTCCTTTCTTTCTCTTCCCTTTCCACAATGAATCTTCCTTCCTTCCTTCCTTCCTTCCTTCCTTTCTTTCTCTCTTCCTTCTTTCCACAATCCCTTTTCACTCCCTTCCTTCCTTCCTTCCTTCCTTCCTTCCTTCCTTCCTTCCTTCCTTCCTTCCCCTTCCTTCCTTCCTTCCTTCCTTCCTTCCTTCCTTCCTTCCTTCCTTCCTTCCTTTCTTTCTCTCTTCCTTCTTTCCACAATCCCTTTTCACTCCCTTCCTTCCTTCCTTCCTTCCTTCCTTCCTTCCTTCCTTCCTTCCTTCTTTCCTTCCTTTCTTTCCTTCCTTCCTTCTTTCCTTTCTTCTTCCTCCTCTCTGACCTTTGACCTCCGTGCTGCAGGTTCGAGGAGGAGAACACCCGTCGTCTGGAGCTGAACCAGCGCTGCCTGTTCCTTAGCAACGCCGCCATGCAGTGGCTCGACATCCGCCTGCAGATGATCGGAGTCGCCGTGGTGACGGGCCTCGCCGCCATCGCTGTCGTCCAGCACCAGTTCGCCTCCGTGGATCCAGGTGAGACTTACTCAGCAGCAGCAGCAGCGTGGGAGGGGGGGCGGAGCCTGTGCAGCGCTCTAACCTGTGGCCCC